>OY982921.1:0-12500 GCA_963891755.1 Pyrrhia umbra
CCTAACCTAACCTAACCTAACCTAACCTAACCTAACCTAACCTAACCTAACCTAACCTAACCTAACCTAACCTAACCTAACCTAACCTAACCTAACCTAACCTAACCTAACCTAACCTAACCTAACCTAACCTAACCTAACCTAACCTAACCTAACCTAACCTAACCTAACCTAACCTAACCTAACCTAACCTAACCTAACCTAACCTAACCTAACCTAACCTAACCTAACCTAACCTAACCTAACCTAACCTAACCTAACCTAACCTAACCTAACCTAACCTAACCTAACCTAACCTAACCTAACCTAACCTAACCTAACCTAACCTAACCTAACCTAACCTAACCTAACCTAACCTAACCTAACCTAACCTAACCTAACCTAACCTAACCTAACCTAACCTAACCTAACCTAACCTAACCTAACCTAACCTAACCTAACCTAACCTAACCTAACCTAACCTAACCTAACCTAACCTAACCTAACCTAACCTAACCTAACCTAACCTAACCTAACCTAACCTAACCTAACCTAACCTAACCTAACCTAACCTAACCTAACCTAACCTAACCTAACCGAACCTAACCTAACCTAACCTAACCTAACCTAACCTAACCTAACCTAACCTAACCTAACCTAACCTAACCTAACCTAACCTAACCTAACCTAACCTAACCTAACCTAACCTAACCTAACCTAACCTAACCTAACCTAACCTAACCTAACCTAACCTAACCTAACCTAACCTAACCTAACCTAACCTAACCTAACCTAACCTAACCTAACCTAACCTAACCTAACCTAACCTAACCTAACCTAACCTAACCTAACCTAACCTAACCTAACCTAACCTAACCTAACCTAACCTAACCTAACCTAACCTAACCTAACCTAACCTAACCTAACCTAACCTAACCTAACCTAACCTAACCTAACCTAACCTAACCTAACCTAACCTAACCTAACCTAACCTAACCTAACCTAACCTAACCTAACCTAACCTAACCTAACCTAACCTAACCTAACCTAACCTAACCTAACCTAACCTAACCTAACCTAACCTAACCTAACCTAACCTAACCTAACCTAACCTAACCTAACCTAACCTAACCTAACCTAACCTAACCTAACCTAACCTAACCTAACCTAACCTAACCTAACCTAACCTAACCTAACCTAACCTAACCTAACCTAACCTAACCTAACCTAACCTAACCTAACCTAACCTAACCTAACCTAACCTAACCTAACCTAACCTAACCTAACCTAACCTAACCTAACCTAACCTAACCTAACCTAACCTAACCTAACCTAACCTAACCTAACCTAACCTAACCTAACCTAACCTAACCTAACCTAACCTAACCTAACCTAACCTAACCTAACCTAACCTAACCTAACCTAACCTAACCTAACCTAACCTAACCTAACCTAACCTAACCTAACCTAACCTAACCTAACCTAACCTAACCTAACCTAACCTAACCTAACCTAACCTAACCTAACCTAACCTAACCTAACCTAACCTAACCTAACCTAACCTAACCTAACCTAACCTAACCTAACCTAACCTAACCTAACCTAACCTAACCTAACCTAACCTAACCTAACCTAACCTAACCTAACCTAACCTAACCTAACCTAACCTAACCTAACCTAACCTAACCTAACCTAACCTAACCTAACCTAACCTAACCTAACCTAACCTAACCTAACCTAACCTAACCTAACCTAACCTAACCTAACCTAACCTAACCTAACCTAACCTAACCTAACCTAACCTAACCTAACCTAACCTAACCTAACCTAACCTAACCTAACCTAACCTAACCTAACCTAACCTAACCTAACCTAACCTAACCTAACCTAACCTAACCTAACCTAACCTAACCTAACCTAACCTAACCTAACCTAACCTAACCTAACCTAACCTAACCTAACCTAACCTAACCTAACCTAACCTAACCTAACCTAACCTAACCTAACCTAACCTAACCTAACCTAACCTAACCTAACCTAACCTAACCTAACCTAACCTAACCTAACCTAACCTAACCTAACCTAACCTAACCTAACCTAACCTAACCTAACCTAACCTAACCTAACCTAACCTAACCTAACCTAACCTAACCTAACCTAACCTAACCTAACCTAACCTAACCTAACCTAACCTAACCTAACCTAACCTAACCTAACCTAACCTAACCTAACCTAACCTAACCTAACCTAACCTAACCTAACCTAACCTAACCTAACCTAACCTTTTTTTTTTTTTTTTTTTTTTTTTTTACGTGGGGAAATCCTCATGGACGAACCCGGCCCATTGGGGCGGCCGGGAACAGTGCCGGACTCTTACCGGCTAAAACCACCACGGTGTTCCTTTCTCGAAACCCAGTGCCGGGGGTACGGGTATCGCTCGCGCATTCGTCCGCGCCCCCGGCAGGTATTGGCCCGCCAGATGGAAAAGGCGGGCCCCGTCACCCACTGCGGCCGTCACCCAGCGGCCGCAGGAAATCCGTCATTTGTGAGGCGCGCGCGGAACACTACGCCGCCGCCTCGAGGCCTGTGTCTGGTCGGGCGACAGATGCCCCTGCTCTGTCGCCCGCAGGCCGCGCCCTACGGTGGCCGGAGATCGTCCGCCACCCTGCGACGCCCCGTTCGTCTGCTGCGGGCCGGGAGAGAGGTGACAGCTTCTCTCTCCCTTTCCGCCGCCTCCTTTGCAGACATGACGTCCTCGCAAAAGGAGGCGACGGCAGCCCACCCGCTCTCGCTCCCGACCATAGTTGACACGACGGCCGGAAGCGAGAGATGGCCCGCAGCAAAGACTGCCGCGACCAAGTCACGGCGCTGCACCGCCCAAGCTGGGCACTCCTCCAACGTGTGCCGCGCCGTATCGTCGCGGCAGTTGTCACAGTGGTGACACTGGGGCGTCGGCTCCCGGCCTATGCGACACAGGTACTTCCCGAAACACCCATGTCCGGTAAGCACCTGCGTCAGCCGGAAGCTGAGGGCGCCGTGGCGTCTCTCCAGCCACTCCCTCATCACGGGCCTTACCGCCGCCACTGCGGCGTGCCCGGCCGTGGGTCGCGCAAGACGCTCCTCCCACTCCGCCACCAGGACTTGGCGGAGCTCTGCCCTGCGTGCCTCAACCTCTCGAGGCACCAGGCGCTCGCCCCGCCCTACCGCTTCCGCGCGCCACCGATATAGTGACGCGAGGACCCTCGCGTCTAGGTCCCAGGGCGGGGATCCGGCAAGGAGGCTCGCCGCCTCGAAGGAGATCGTACGGTACCCCCTTATGACCCTGACGGCCATCGCGCGCTGTGGTCTTCGTAGCGCTGCGATGTTGCGCGCCGTCAGGGCGTCCGCCCACACTGGCGCGGCGTACAGCGCCATGGACCGTACGACCCCCGTGTAGAGCCTCCTGGTGGTGGTGTTTGGTCCCCCCAAGTTGGGCAGCAAGCGCGAGAGCGCAGAAGCGGCGCCCAACAAACGGGGGGCGAGCCGCTGGAAGTGCGGCCCGAAGTCCCACCGACTGTCGAGGACGAGTCCTAAGTACTTCATCGTCGACTCGACAGCGATGGAGACTCCTCCCACCACGATGGTGGACCCCGGAGGTGGCCTCATCCTCGGCCCGTGAAAACAAATGGCCTCGGATTTGTGCAAGGCCACCTCGAGGCCCAACCGCCGGATCCTTCCCACGACGTGCGCGACCCCGGCTGTCGCCCTGATGGTCGCCTGCCGGTACGACTTCCCACGCGCTGTCACTAGCGTGTCGTCGGCGTAGCAAGTGACGCCGACGCCGTGGAGAAGCGCACCGCGCAGAGCCCAGTCGTAGCCGATGTTCCACAGGAGTGGACCCAACACCGACCCCTGCGGAACACCGCACGACGTCTCTCGCCGACCCCAACCTTCTCGACCCGGGTAAACAACACTTCTCTCCGACAAATAGGCCCCGACAATGCGGCGGAGGTAGCTGGGCACCCCGTGGTAGCGGAGTGCCTCCCTGATGGTATTCCAGGGCAAGGTGTTGAAAGCGTTGGCGATGTCGAGCGACACCGCCAAGACCACCTCACCCCGGGCGACTGCTTCCTCCGCCAGGACCCTTACGCGCATGATCGCATCCACTGTGGAGCGCCCCTGGCGGAAACCAAATTGGTTGTCCGCCAAGTCCGGCCCCTCCCTAGACATGTGCCGGACGAGGCGGTCGGCGATGATCCGCTCGAAGATCTTACACACCTCGTCCAGCAACACAATGGGCCGGTAGGCAGATGGCGAGTCTGCGGGGCGCCCCTCCTTCCTGAGCAGGACCAGCTTTCCGGTCTTCCACCGGCTTGGAAACTGGCCCCGCTCCAGGCATGCGCTCAAGAGCCCCGCTAGTCGGGGCCCGAGAGCCCTCATGGCCAGGACCCACGCACGGCCTGGAATGCCGTCGGGCCCTGGGGCGGTGTTCTTGATGCGAGCCACCGCCACTCTCATCTCTACCCGGGTCACTTCGGGCACTTCGTCGTCGTCGTCTTCCGCGTCGGGCACGTTGCGAGGCGGAACCATGGCCGGCGGTGTATGCTCCGGCCTCGTGGGAAATAGAGCGCCCACCACATCCTCCAGCAGCTGCGGCTGAAGACTCCGGGACAGTGGGGGGGCCCAAGGGCGAAGCTTGCCCCTCACCATGCGGTAGGGGCGCCCCCACGGATCTCGCTCCAGAGTCTCCAGCAGCTCCTCCCGGGCCGCGGTTTTGGCCCGCACGATGGCTAGCTGGAGGGCGCTCTTCGCCTCCACGTAGTTGGCGTAGAGTTCCGCCTCTGTGGCCGCCGCTGACGGAGAGCGGCGGCGTCTTCTTCGGTACCGAGCGTACCGGCGTCGCACCTCCACGCACTCCCTGCGCAGCTGCGCAATCGTTTGCGACCACCAGTACACTCGGCGCCTGGATGGTAGCGGCTGGACCCGGGGCATGGCAGCATCGCAGACCTGCTGCATGCTCTCCCGGAACCACTCTGCCTCCTCGTCGATGTTGACAGGCCTGTCGGGGAAGTCCAACCAGGCCTGCACGATAGAGGCCTCCAGGAGAGCCTCCCTATCCAGCCGCTTGAGTGCCCAACGCGGGCCGTCTCCAACGCCCACCGGGGCCGCTTGGACCGGCCCGACCGAGGTCTGGGCGGAGACGCTGAACCGAATGTACCTGTGATCGGACAGCGTCTCCACCCCCTCCACTACGTGCCAGCCCTGAACGCGGCGCGCGAGAGCGGGGCTCGCAAACGAAAGGTCCACTATTGACCCGCCCCGCTGTCGCACGCACGTCTGCACGCTGCCCCGGTTCAGGAGAAGCAGGCCCTGCTCGACCGCCCACTCCTCCACCAACTCGCCCCGCACATCGGTAGTCGGGGAACCCCACGCCGTAGACTTGGCGTTGAAGTCCCCCAAGACGAGGACGGGACGAGGACGACGACGACTGACATCGGTGCCCAGCTCGAGGATGACCACCTCGAGGTCGGCGAGAGAAAGGCTGGGGGCGAAATACACCCCCGCGACCACAATATCGCCCCAAACTGCCGCGACATAGCCCCGCCCCCGGGTGACGGCCTCAAGGGGAGGGGTGTCGGCGGCAGACCTGACTATTAGCGCCACCGAGCCGTTGGCGTCGCTCACCCAGTCATCCCTGGGTGGCACGAAGTACGGCTCGGCGACGACTGCCACATCGATGGACCACTGCGCCATGCTTTGGAGCAAAAGATCCTGAGCTCTGGCGCAGTGGTTTATGTTCGCTTGGAGGAGACGGTGATGGTGTGGGGCCATTATTGAGTTTCCATGGCCGTTGTCTCCTCCACAGCCCTCGGCGGTTCTGCTGCCGCAGCCGGTGGGTGAACCGGCTGAGAGGTGCTGGTTCCCTCCTGTCGTAGGTCCTGGGATGCAGCCGGTGGATGAGCCGGCTGTGTCTTGGCCTTTGTATTTGTTTTGGTGGGCCTGGCGCAGGCCTTGGCCCCTGTCCGGTGATCGGCTGGCTTGCCAGACGCCGCACAAAGTACGCAGTGCGGCGCGGCCGTGCAAGTGCCAGCCTTGTGTCCGGACTGACCGCAGCAGAAGCACAGTTGGCTGCGGTCGACCCCAGCGGTGCACCGTACACCCACGTGTCCCTCCTCGAGACAGCGGTAACACCTTAGGGGTCTGGGCGTCAGCAGAGTGACCTGCGCCGAGACCCATCCCACCAGGATCCTTTTGCCCTCCTTTATTTTGTTTGCCGCCGCCACGGGACAGCTGACCATAATTGTCCCGAGACCGGAAGCGCCCCTGCGGATTGTGCCCGCCTTGATGTTTTCGAGCGGGCAGCCTCCGGCCTTGGATATTGCGGCGGCGACTTCTTCTGGGGTTACAGAGTCGTCCAAGCCCGAGATACGCAGATCTGCGCATTTGGTGGGCCTGGACACTCTGACGTCGTCAACGGCGAGCGACGCCCTCAGCTTCTCAGCTAGAGCGTCTGCTTTGGGACCACTAGTGGCCCCAGAAATCTCCAGCAGGCGGGCTCCGGTTGCGGTCGGTTTGCACCGGAGGCCCGTGATGCCGAGATCGGCGAGCGAAATTTCGGCTTTCGCCTTTGCCAGGATCCCGGCATAACTCAAGCCCCGCTCCTCCGCTCCAGGCTGCAGCGTTAACACGACAGCCGTGGAACGAGGGGCACGGAGCCTCGCAGCCTGTTTTTTGGCCACTGCCTCAATCTTTTTGGCCTTTTGTTTGGCCTTGCGGCGCGCCTTCTTGCTATTTCGTTGCGCGCCCGCAACCGTCCACTCCGCCTCATTTTGAGTAGAGGCGGGTTTAGTAGTGCCTTTGTTGTTGGTCCGCGTATGTGACTCTATAGGAAGAGCCTCGGCACCTGTCTGGTTCACCTTGTTCTTCCCTTTTTTCCCCTTTTTGTTTGTCGTTGTAGTTGGGGGTGTCGTCTCCGAGGAAGTCTTTGTCCTGCTAGCAGCCGCCGCTTGTGCCGGTGGTGTGGCACGGGGTGCTGCGGTTTTGGCAGCATATGACGGCGCTGGCGTGCTGCGATGGTCTGCAGCTAGGGGAGGTCGTAAGATCCTCCCCTCCAGCACCGAGAAGCGGGCGTTGAAGCTCGCCATCTCCTCACGGATCAGGCGAGTCAACTCCGACTCCTGCGGCGACTGCTGTTTTTGCGGCTGCGGCTGCGACTGCGCTTGTGGCTGCGCAGGCGGCAGGCCCACCTCCCTTCTGAGGTGCTCGCGGCGGAAGGACGCCATATCCGCCTTGAGCTCCTCATGCTCCTTGCGGAGCTCCGCCATTTGGGCCGCCAGCTTGGCGTTTTGTGCCCGTAGTAGAGCCGTCTCTTCGGTGGTGGTACGGCTTATGAGGGCCTCAGCACTCTCCAGTATGGAGGCGGTGGCCTCTTTGAGCGCTTTCTGGCTACAGCCACTAAGGCCCTTCGATACTTTTCCGACCCTCTTGATCGCCGCCACAGCATCTACCATTCTCCGATTGAGATCGGAGGCTGGGAGCTCCGCTGCCTCGACGAACATTTCGGAGGCTACAGACGACGACTCCGACAACCGAGTGACCCTACCATCCGTCACCCTCTTTGTTAGTGCCGTAATCTGTCGCTCGTCTTCTTCGAGTTTTTCGGCGGCGTCTGCAGCCTTTTTGGCAGCCGCAGCCTCACGCCTAGACAGGCCAATCCCGACGTATTTCCCCGTCGTTGCCGGCCTCCCTCTTCCGTCCTTTTTTACCGTACCGACCTTGGCGGCCGGTACCGCCGCATCGCTCAGGTTTGATTCTGACCCTGAGTCAGCGACGCTCCTTGGTCGTTTTCTTAAGCGCTTCGAACTCACGCTTTCCACGCTCATCGCACTCGATGCGTTGTCGGAATCCGACAACACACCCATCCTTTCCACTAGTACCATCGGTACTTTGGCTCCCACTTCATCGTTTTTTTGTTTTGTTTGTGTTGTGTTTAAAAAAGTTTCCATAGTTAATCCCACGAGTAGAAAGCAAATAAATGTCAGCACCGGGTAGTGGCTTCATACACCGGGCAAGCCTACATACTGCTGGGGTCGGCAGGTACCAGCAGGGGGGGGGGGGGGCGCTAACGACCAGTACACGCTACGGCCATTCATCCCCTCGCCGCGCCCCCAAAACTTGGGATTACGTGGTTTTTTATCTTAGAGGTGTCCTTCCTCTGGGCCAGGCGGTTAAGCCAAGCCCCCGGCGGCGGCATTAGACATGCCTCCGTCCGCTGTCCGGCCAACCCGACTCAGCGGACCCGCCGAAAGGTTTGCCCCTCGATGAACGAGGGGGCAAACGAACCCCGCTTCGGTGCGCCTGCACCTCAGCGGGTGTGGTCGCGTCCTTGACGCATCGACGAGCGTCGACAAGGCAGGAGCGACCCCTCCTGGTGTCCCTCTTAGTCTGGCCTCTCCCCTGAACCTTTCCGGCATGAGTGACTCTACCGGCAAAGCTCCAGGATCATCGAGACACGCAAGCCCCACCACGACGACAACGTGGAGACACCCTCGGTGGGGAACCTAACCTAACCTAACCTAACCTAACCTAACCTAACCTAACCTAACCTAACCTAAATTAGACTATAATAAAAATACCTTAGCTTAAATTTTAATTTTAGATTAAACAATAAATAAGATATAAGGGAATTAAATAATATTTTTAAAATTTTGTAATCCTTACACCATAATTAAGGGTGGAAGGGTTGCAATTAGAAACCCAAAAATTTAAAATATCAGTGTCCCCCCATAAGAGCTATATTCAAGTAGGGTTCTAGATTTTTTGGTTGAGGAGAACTGATAAAACAACCCTATTTGCGGTTTACACATTGACACCCCAACTTTTCTAAGCACCCTACACACCAAACCCCTTGACATAGGGTTCTGAATCTTGGACCGGAGAGTGAGGAAACTTACCCCCTTTCTATTGACACCTTTGGAACCCGCGCGCCATAAATAGAAGTGGAGAAATAGCTCCTGGAGCGAGAGGCTTTATAAAATCGTAATTACCAAGTTAACTTTGCAAACATTGTGAACTAGGTCGCGAAGCCCCGCCCACATATCAGCCCAACTTTCAGGCCTTAATTATACGGACACTATACCAGATAGGTATATTCTGAAAACACTTTCAGAACAAAACTTTTCACCTTATTGCCACTTCCCCACCCAGCTACCCTGAGGGTTGACTTCGAGATACAAAAGTCCACTGACTTCGAAAAGTACGGCAGTAAGGTCTGGTTTTACAAAGGAGGACCCAAGATCACGGCTAGACCCAACCCCTACCCTCATCAGATACCACCTATATACTTGGGATAACCTAGAACCACCCAGCAAAAACAGTAGTTCCTGAATTACAACCCCCCCAGTACGAATACCCAAATTTCACTCATACCTCACCCAAGTCCCTCCCCATACCCCCCCAAAACCGAAAACCCTATCCCCCTACCCATATCCTACAGCTCAAACCAGGTAACCAAAGGTTTCCAAGGCTGGTATCTCGGAAACCAGAGGTCCTAGGTCAAAAATAAGCAAAGTTTTAGTAGTCCTACTACCGTAGGACTACTAAAGAAAATTGCCCCATCCCTGACAAAGCCCAAAACACCCTCACCTACCCACCCCTAAAAAATATCTTACCCGACTGTTAAAGGAGGGTAATGCTTTTAGTAAAACTTTTAAAGCTAATATCTCGGGAACGGTGAGAGATACACAAAAACGGACAAAACTTTTGTCCTCAGCACCAGTGGCGAAGCCAGATTTTTGGAAATAACATACTCCCCCCCCTCCCTCCCCCCCTCCCTCACATCAAAATCATTAATAGAATCAGACTCACACATACAATCTAATACAGAAAACATTGTACATTTTAAATCTTAATTTATACTTCCCCCCCCCCCCCACACCCTTATATTCTATCTCTTTTTATCTCAATTCCGGAACGGTGAGAGTTACGAAAAACTGAAATAACCTTGTCCTTAGCACCAGTGACAAAGTCAGATTTTCTGGAAAACTCCCTCGTACACCTCCCCCCCCCCCCTCCCGCCCCCGACAACATATAATATAGTAAAACTAGAATCAGTAACATATATATAATCTACTGTAGAGAACATTGTAAATTCAAAATTTTAATTTATACCCCCCCCCCCCCGCTCACACCCCTATACTTCATTCCTTTACCGCTCAATAACTTTTTAACTAACAGACGGACAGACACGCGGTTTTCACTAAAGTTATTTTTAAACGTAGACCTAATTGCTAGAATCAAAAGTTTTTCAATAATCTCATAAACAAAAAAGTGCATTTTCAAAATTTACTTACGTAAACGTAATCTTTAACCTTATATAACTAAGAAACGGTGCGTCGTAGCCAAAATCGGACAAAATTTTCGTTACCAATTTATTGGTAACGAAGTAAATCCATCTTGGCATCACTCACCGCCCCCCCCCCCTCACCCCCCTCCTTCATACATCACCTTACAACTTGACTTAAACGTAATTAAGAGACTGCTGAACCGATTCTGATCGGATTTGCTGGGACAGATAGATAGTAGTCCGCACTACTTTGCGCACTATAATACAAGACTCTAGGCAGAGTTGATCTCTACCGATACTATATATATATATAAAAGACTGGAATATAATTCCATATTGTTGTTTAAAATTAAATATTTTACTAGAATTAGGACAGACCCCCCTTTACAGGGTCTCAACACAGTATACAGCTGTAGTAAACTATAACTTGACGTTACCCCTATACAGGGCCGGAATTGACTAAATATAATAATACACTAGCAGTACTGTGTTGTTTACTACCATTGACAACGTTCCCTGCGTACGCCGCCGCACGCCATATTTGCTGCCACACATCGCCATTGCATCTGAAACAGAAACAAAACACTTAATACACTACATTACAATTACAATCCACATCCACATCCACATCCACATCCACATCCACATCCACATCCACATCCACATCCACATCCACATCCACATCCACATCCACATCCACATCCACATCCACATCCACATCCACATCCACATCCACATCCACATCCACATCCACATCCACATCCACATCCACATCCACATCCACATCCACATCCACATCCACATCCACATCCACATCCACATCCACATCCACATCCACATCCACATCCACATCCACATCCACATCCACATCCACATCCACATCCACATCCACATCCACATCCACATCCACATCCACATCCACATCCACATCCACATCCACATCCACATCCACATCCACATCCACATCTAACATGTACCGCACACCAACCACCTCAGGCGCTGCCGCCAAAAATACCACACCCAGCCCCGCGGCTCCATCTGCTCCAACCCTAGATGCAGCCAAGACCTTCATCCGAAGACCGGAGCGTAAGAGGAGATCTGTGGACAATATGGAGGTCTACAAAACCCAAGATTACTCCGCACTTCCGACCGACCAGCTCCTCCAGCAAGTGATGAAAACTTTTGAGGATATCCCCTCAAAAGTGTCAGAATACCCTCAAATGAGGAGGGACATAAAGACCTTCCTGGAGGTGCAGTCGGACAAAAGCATCAGGGTCCTCTTTGAACTAAGTAAACGGATGAGGGACTTGGAGGCGGTGTCAAAAATACGGACGCCTACAAACACCATGACTGCACTCACACCACACGAGAGTGAGAAACACATCTTAGATAGGCTGGGTGAAATGGAATCGACCATACAAATGCGGCTCGACGATCTTGAGACAAAAGTTAGGCAAGACATCGTAGAACAAAAAGACCGGTATGACGATCGCGGATCTGACATACTCGATAAGATGAACAATAAGCTGGAAGAGGCTGGTGCGTCAAATGACTTGATGGCCGAAAGCATCAAAGTCATTGGACATAACCAAGAGATCCTCGAAAAGAAGATCGACGGCGTTGCCTGCGAAGTCAATACGATGACGGAACGGGTTAAAGAGGTCGTGAAGGAGCAAAGAGACGAGCACCAAATCGCACAGCCGTCTTATGCGAGCGTGGCGGCAGCCAAACCCGGGCACCGGCCGGCGCTCCACTCGGTCGCGGTCACACTCGAAGGCAATCAGGAGACTGCCGACGAGGTGCTCGCGAGAGTGAAGAAGGCGGTCGATGCCCGGGTAACTGGCCTTAAAATAAATAAGGTCAGAAAAGCGAAAAACCAGACGGTCATATTGGGGTGCGACACGGAAGCGGAATTACTAAAGGTAAGGGAAAGAATCGAACGCCGAGGGGAAGGGCTACTAGTAGCGCCTATGAAGAATAAAGACCCACTCGTCGTCTTAAAAGACGTCTTCATCGACGGTGAGGACGACGAAATTATCAAGGCGCTCCACTCGCAAAACGAGGAAGTATTTGGGGATTTATTACGGGACGAGATAGACATGAAAATCAAGTACAAGAAAAGGACCAGAAACCCTAGGACGGCGCACGTGGTCATGCAAGTTCGACCTATAGTATGGCAGCGGGTGACGGACGCTGG